>PVKU01004799.1:0-17724 GCA_004027475.1 Anoura caudifer
CAAAGGGGGTAGGTTTGAGGGTGGGAGGTAGGGATGGGGGGGCCTGGGGGCATGGTAAGGTGAAAATGGAGAAAACTGTACTTGAACAACAATTTTTTTAAAAAAGCATTTAAAGAACAAAAGCCTTGACTTCTGGCCAAGATGGAGGTGTAGCTGGACATTACTGTGCCTCCTCTCACAACCAAGATTAAGGACAACAAAAATATAGAACCAAAAAAAAAAAAAGAAAAGAAAACCTAACCAGGACAGAGAGAAAATTGAATTGTGCCGGGGTCCAACAACAATGATTCACCCAGACCAGTAAGAGGGGCGGAGTCAGCAGCAGGCAGAGTCCATGCAGCCGGTAGAGTCGGGTTGAGGCAGGATAAGCTGGTGGTGGTCCTGGTGCGCAGTCACCCCAGGTGCACAGGGCGGCAGGCCGAGGACACATATTCGCACACAGATAAACTAGGAGAAATGGGCAGCAGGACAGACTGCGTGACGCAGGGCCCCAGTGCCGGGAAGTGAAGCCTAAAAGCACCCATTGAAAATACTTGTAGGGGCTGCAGTGCTGGGAGGGAGTCCCAGCCTCATAGGAGAGTTCACTGGGGAGACCCACCCATGCAGAAATCAGCACCAGAAGGGCCCACTGTGATAGGGGAAAGAGGCTGAAGGGACTGGAATCTGTGAAACAGCGTGGAGCAAGCGCCATTGTTCCCTCTCAGACCTTGCCCCCACATACAGCGTCACAACCCAGCGACTGAGCTGCCCTACCCTGGTGAACACCTAAGGCTCCGCCCCTCACTATGTAACAGCTGTGACCAGACAAAAGCTAAAAAACAAAACCAAGGATGGCTCAAATGGGAGAACAGACTGGGGCCTGGAGCTAATTCATTTGAGTGACCAGGAGGTGGTCAACCCATCAGATGCAGAGCCCATAGCACTGGTAGCCAACCTATCAGATGCACAGTTCAAAGCTCTGGTGATTAGGATGCTCACAGAATTGGTGGATTTTGGTTGCAAATTAGAGGAACAGATGGAGGCTACAATAAGTGAAATGAAGAAAAACGCACAGGGAACCAACAGTGATGGGAGGAAAACTGTGACTCAAATCAATGGAGTGGACTAGAAGGAGGAAAGAAACAACCAAACAGAAAACAAGGAAGAAACAAGAATTCAAGAAAATGAGAGGCTTAGGAACCTCCAGGACATCTTTAAACGTCCCAACATCCCAATTATACGGGTACCAGCAGGGGAAGAGGAAGAGCAACAAGTGGAAAACTTATTTGAACAAATAATAAAGGAGAACTTCCCCAATATGGCAAAGGAAATAGACTTCCAGGAAGTCCAGGAAGCTCAGAGAGTCTCAAAGAAGTTGGGCCCAAGGAGGAACACACCAAGGCACATCATAATTACATTAGCCAAGATTAAAATGAAGGAGAGAATTCTAGAAGCAGCAAGGGATAAAGGCAGAGTCACCTACAAAGGAGTTCCCATCAGACTGTCAGCAGATTTCTCAAAAGAGACCTTCCAGGCAAGAAGGGGCTGGAAAGAAATATTCCAATTCATGAAAGTCAAGGACCTACATCCAAGATTGCTCTGTCCAGCAAAGTTTCATTTAGAATGCAAGGGAAGATAAAGTGCTTCTCAGATAAGGTCAAGTTAAAGGATTTCATCATCACCAAGCCCTTATTATATGAAATGTTAAAGGGACTTAGAAAAAGAAGATGAAAAATAGGACAGTAAAAAGACAGCAAACTCACAGATATTAACAACCATACCGAAAACAAAAGCAAACTAAGCAAACATCTAGACAATGAGCAGAAAGACAGAAATGGAGATCACATGGAGGGTTAGCAACAGGGGAGTGGGAGGAGGAGAGAGGGGGAAAAGGTACAGAGAATAAGCGTAGACAGTGGGTAGAAAATAGACAGGGGGAGGGCAAGAATAGTGTGGGAAAAGTAGAAGCTAAAGAACTTATGACACATGGACATGAACTAAAGGGGGGAATGTGGGTGGGAGGGGGTGTGAAGGGTGGGAGGGGGTGATAGGGGAGAAATGGGACAACTGTAATAGCATAATCAATACAATATAATTAAAAAATCATTTATTATGACCTATTTCAAACAAACAGCAAAGTTGGAAGATTTTTAACTGTTGAAATATCAACCATATGTCCATCACCTCTATTTTATAATTAACATTTTTTGTTCTTGCTGTATCACATACGTATATTTTCTCCATACCTCTATCTTTCCATCAGTTTATCTTTTTTTGATGTATTTCAAAACAGTTCAAAGACATAGTCACATTATTATATAATTCAGCATGAATATCATGAATTGGAGTTCAATATTTACTTTTCTGATATAAAATTTACAAACAGTGAAGTTCACAAATCTTAAGGGCACAGTGAAACTCAAACCTCTACTGAAATATTGACCTAAAATGTTATGATTTCCCTACTGTCCCCACGTGACCTAGTCTTTCCTTATTTCTACCCCAGAGGCAGTCACAGAGCAGTTTTGCTTAATGGCATATAAATGAGATCCTATAATATACAGTCCTTCATATAAGGCCTTTTCACTTAGCATAATGCTTCTGAGATCCATTCAGGTTGCTGTGTTCGTCAGTAATTTATTCCTTTTTTATTTCTGAATAGGATCCCATTGTACAGGGCTATCTTAACTCACACATCCTATTTTATTCTATTGATGGATACCTAGTCTCTTTCTAGTTTTGGGTTATTAACACTTTCTGAATATTCTCTTTTGTGTTAATATATGACATATTTTTTATTTCTCTTGGTACATACATACCTAGGAATGGATTGGCAGTTTGTAGGTAGGTACATGTTTGCTTTTATTCAAAATGGCTTTTTAAAAAGTGGTTGTGCTGTTTTATACTCCCACCAGCAATTATGAGAGTTTCAGTTGCTTCGCACCCTTGGCAACACTTGCACTTGGCATGACCAATGCATAATGTTAGCCATTCTGGTGGATGTGTGGTGCTATTTAATTTTACCTTTACTTGTTATTTCTTTGATGACTAATGATGTGATGAATGCATTTGAGTGCTTATGCATTATTCTCATATCTTCTTTTGTGAATTGTCTGCTGCTTTTGCTCATTTTTTATTGGGGTGGTCAAAAAGTCCATTACGCTTTTTCTGCATGATGGCTCTACTAGCACTTAGTTGTCTTTAACTTCATTCAAAGCAATTGTGCTAGATTGTATTGTGACAGCTGTTATATCAGTGTGGATTTAAAAGACATCAAAATTGGTAAATTTTTGTGCAGCCATTTTAATATTGAAGATGGAAGAAGGTATACAACATTTTTTGGCATATTATGCTTTATTATTTCAAGAAAGGAAAAATGCAACTGAAAGGCAAAAAAAAAAAAAAAAAGACTTGTGCAGTGTATGGAGAAGGTGCTGTGACTGATTGAATATGTCAAAAGTGGTTCATGAAGCTTCTTGGTACTATTGACATTTTGGCCATATCTTCGCTGTGGGACTGTCTTATGCACTGGAAGATGTTGAGCAGCACCCGGGCCTCTACCCACTAGAAGCTAATAGTGAGAGATAGCCGACATACTCAAAATATCCAAATCAGTAAAGATATTGGTGAAAATGAAAAATAGGTCTTTTATTTTATGGTAAAAGCTAAAAGGACTTTTTGATCAACCCAATATACTCTTCCACGATTTGCCGTTAATATTCTGTAACTGCCAATTTGTACTTCTTAATCTCTTCACCTTTCTTACCCAGCCTCCAACCTCCCTCCCATCTGCTAACCATCAGTTTGTTCTCTGTACCTAGGAGTGTTTGCTTCATTTGTCCATTTTGTTTTTTCTTTTAGATTCCACATGTAAGTGAGATCATATGGCATTTGTCTTTCTCTGACTCATTTCATTTAGCATAATACCCTCCAGGTCTATCCATGTTGTCACAAATAGGAAGATTTCCTTCATTTTTGTGGTTGGGTAGTATTTCACTGTATGTATGTACCACATCTTCATTTAGTCATCTCTCAACAGACACTTAGGCTGCTTCCATATCTTGGCTATTGCAAATGGTGTCACAATGAACAGGGGGGTGCATACATCTTTTCAAGTTAGTGTTTTCATTTTCTCTGGATAAATATTCAAAAATGGAATTGCTAGATCATAAGGTAGTTGTATTTTTAATTTTTTGAGGAAATTCCATACTGTTTTCCATACAGCGGTGCACCAGTCTGCATTCCCACCAACAGTGCACCAGGGTTCCCTTTTCTCCACACCCTTGCCAGCGCTTGTTTTGTGTTGATTTATTAATGATGGCCATTCTGACAGGTGTGAGGTGATACCTCATTGTGGTTTTCATTTACATATCTCTGATGGCTAGTGATGTTGAGCCTTTTTTCATGTCTATTAGCTGATCTTTTACTATAAATGCTGAATTTAGTCAAATGCTTTATTCATCAATTAAGATAATAATGATATTTTCTTTCATTCTATTAGTGTGTTGCATTACATTGACTTATTTGCCTATGTTGAACCATCTTTGTATCCCAGGAATAAATCCCACGTGATCATAGTGAATGATTTTTTTAATTGGCTGCTAAATTTAGTTTGCTGGTATTTTGAGAACTTAAGCATCTATGTTCATGAGGGATTTGGCCTGTAGTTTCCATTTGTAGGGTCCTTTTCTGGCTTTGGTATCAGGGTACTGCTGGCCTCATAAAATGAGTTTAGGAATGTTTTCTTCAGTTTTTTTGGAAGAGTTTGAGAGGGGTTGACATTAATACTTCTTTAAATGTTTAGTAATGAACAGGACTATGAACAGGACTATGAATTAGATGCCCTGTCAGGACAGAGTGGGAGAGCCAGCTCAACAGCTGGCAAAACTCTTTGTGGTCTTGAGCCAGGCCAACCTGTTCCCCAAGTTCTCTGGCTCAACAGTGCCTGTTTTGCTCTGTGGATGTTCAGCTATATCTACTGTATGTTCAAGCATTGCTGAACTATGCGGCTTCCAGGTGTTCTAGCCAGCTTTCTGGCCAGGAGGGGCCAGGAGATACACTCAATAGTGTAGATCCAGCTCCAAGAAGTTTTCCAGGTGTTGCTGATCAGGCTTTCTCACTGGGAGAGGCCTGGAATTACATTCAGCAGTGTGTCAGGCTATAAATTAGCCTTCCTGCCTGTTTGAAGCAAGGGAATCCCCTCAGCCTGGTAAGGCTCGCTGTGGCCTTGACTCAAGCTGACCCACTCCCCAAGTCTGCTGGCTAAATGCTGCAGCTGGCTTCGCTCTGTGGAGGGTCAGCTCTGCCTGCTGTGGGTAGCCAGACTACGCAGCTGTTCTAGACAGGCTGGCTGGTAGGGAGGGGCCAGAAGCTACACTCAACTATCAGCTGGGCTCATCACTCAGTTCTCCTGCCACAGCAGGAGGAGACCAGTCCCCAGGGCCAAAAGTAAGACTTTTTTGTTTGATAAACTGAATCAGGCAGACCTGCACCCCACTGAGTTCCCTGGTCATACTGCATCACTCTCTTGGCTCTGCAGATTAGTAAAGCTCTTGGGTGGGACTACTGCTTGGATGCTGCAGGTAGGAATCTGGTCTGCCAAGGTCAGAGTTCTTACAAGAACTCTGCAAGCTCCTAACCCTTCTGTATCACAGTTTCCCAGTGGTTAAGCACTGCATATTCCCCTGCAATGCCCATGCAGCAAGATGAATAGGTTCTTCCAAGGAGCAACCTGCAATGCTGGAGGAGCTAAATGTCCGCCCTAGATTCCCTTTTTCCAAGGGAGGAATCATGTGCTCAGGGACAGTCCAGTTAGTGTGTAGCTCCTCCTCTTTCTCTTCCATTTCGGTCTGTCTGGTCTCTGTGGTGCAGGGGCGCTTCAGCCTCACCCCCATGTTTTAGGATTCTCTCAATGGTGTCTTGTCCGTTAATAGTTTTTGCTTGTTGTTCTTGTGAGGGGGAGCAAAATTGGGAATGGCCTGTGTCACCGTCTGGGTGACATCACTCCTTCAATATAAAGTCTTTTGTATTTGGGCTTATTTTCACTTAGCATACAGCTTTTGCGAACAGGTTTTCATATGGTCTCTCACTTTCATTTCTGTTAGATAAATATCTAGAAGTGGGTTTTCTGGGTCATAGGATAAATATACGTTTAAGTTGACAAAAAAAAAGACCAAATTGTCTTTCTTCTATGCCATTTTGCATTCCTTCCGGCAATATGTGAGTTTTCCAATTGTTTGACATCCTGGCAGTGCTGAACTGTCAGACTATGAATTTCACCGTTCTGTTGGCTGTGCAGTGGCGCCCCCTTGAGGCTTTCATTTTTATTTACTCAATGACAACATTGACAACCTTTTTGTGTGCTTACTGCCTATTTATAACTTTTTTGGTAAAATGTTGATTCAGATTTTTTATTTTCACCCAGTCTATCATTTGTCTTACATTTTGTTAAGCATATCTTTCAAAGAACAATTTTATTTTTAATTTTTAGAAAGTTCAAATCATCATTTTCTTTTATGGTTTATAGTTTTTGTACTCTATTTTAAACTTATTTGCCTAAATAAGGCCGCAAAGATTTTTCTTCCGTTTTCTTTTAGAAGTTTTATAATTCCATCTTTTATGTTTAGGTCTATGATCCATTTAGAGTTAATGTTTTTACAGAGGTAATAGCAAAGGTTCATTATTTTTGTTTAGAGATATTTAATACTCTGGCACTCAATCAAAATCAATTGATCATATATACCATCTATGGGTCTATTTTGGAGTCACAATTTGGTTTTATTGATCTATATGTCTATGTTTATGCAAATACCATGCTGTTTTGATTACTGTAGCTTTATATTAAGTTAGGTGGTGTAAGTTTTCTTTTCCATTTTCAAAATTTTGCTATTCTAGTTCTATTGCCTTTACATTTAAATTATAGAATCAAGTCAACAATATCTAAAAGTGGCCTGCTGAAATTTTTATTGGAATTACATCAAATCTGTATCAGTCCATGAGTATGGGTGTCTCACTCCATTAATTTCTGTCAACAATAACTTGTATTTTTTAGTGTAAACGTCTTACGTGCCTTTGGTTAAATTTATCCCTAATATTTCCTGGTTTTGATACTATTTTAAATGGATTTGTAAATTTCAGGTCTCAATTGTTTGTTGCTAGTGTAGAGAATCCAATTGATTTTGTATTTTGGCCTTTTATCCAGTGACCTTTCTAAGCTCACTTATTCAGCTCTAGTAGCTTTCTTGTGATTCCGTATGGTATTTTACATGGAAGGTCAAATTGCTGCAAATAAAGATGTTTTTATATTATTCTTCTCAGAATTTATTACTTTTACTTTTCTTACATTATTCTCTGGCTATGACCTCCAGTGCAATGATGAATAAAAAAGGTGGGAGTGTAGCCCAGCTGGTTGGAGCATCATCTTGTAAACTGAAAGATTACAGGCTCAATTCCTGCTCAGGGCACATGCCTGGGTTGTGGGTTCAGTTCCTGGTCAGGGCATATACAAGAGGCAATTGGTGTTTCTCTCTCACATCAATATTTCTTTTCCTCTCTCTCTCCCTTTCTTCCTCTCTCTCTAAAAAAAAGTAAGCATGTCCTTGGATGAGGATTAAAAAAAAATATGGTGAGAGTGGACATTCTTGCCTGGCTGCCAATTTTAGGGGTGACAGCATTTCTTTTTAAAAATTATTAAATATGATAACTGTAGATTTTTATTGGGTTGGCCAAAAATTCATTTGTTTTTTCCATAAGATGACTCTAGTAGTGCTTATTTATCTTTAACTTCATTAGAAACAATTTTGTTAGATTGTTTTGTGACAGCTGTCATATCAACATACATTTTAAAAATTATCAAAATTGGTAAATTTTTGTGTAGCCATTTTAATATTAAAGATGGAAGAAAATTCACAGCATTTTTGGCATATTATGCTTTATTCAAGAGAGGTAAAAACACAACTGAAATGCAAAAAAAGATTTGTGCAGAGTATGGAGAGGGGGCTGTGACCGATAAATGGGTCAGAAGTGGTTTGTGAAGTTTCACGTTGGGGATTTCTTGCAGGACAGTGCTCCACGCTTGGGTGGAAGTTGATAGCAATTGATTCGAGACATTAATTGAGAACAATCAGTGTTATAGCATGGGGAAGATAACTGATATAGTAAAAATATCCAAATCTATAAAGTTCTTGGTGAAAATGAAAAATCTTTTAATTTACTGTTGTAATTACACATGATTTTCTTACTTTTGCCTTTTAACATCTGTATTAGCTTTAGTTGGTTGATCCACTCCTTTTATGATGTGTTTGCCTTTGTTAGGGACAATATTTTTCTTTGCAATATTTTATTCATCTATTTTTTTTTCTTAAAGAAGTTTCTTTAACATTTCTTGTAATATTAGTTTGGTGATGATAAACTACTTTAGCTTTTTTTTTATTTTTGTCTGGGAAGCTCTTTTTCTCTCCTTTCATTGTAAATGACAGCCTTGCTGGGTAGAGTGATCCTGGTTGTGGATCTTTGCTTTTCATCACCTTGCACGTTTTGTGCCAATCCCTCCTGGCCTGAAAAGTTTCCACTTAGAAATCAGCTGAGAGTCTTATGGGAGATACCTTACACATAGCAAACTGCTTTTCTCATGCTGCTTTTAAGATTCTCTCTGTGTCTTTAACCTTTGGCTTTTAAGTTGGCGTTGGACCTCTTTTGATTCATCTGCCCTTCCTAAACTTGTATATCAGTTTCCTTCACCAGGTAAAGGAAGTTTCAGTCATTATTTCTTCAACTAGGTTTTCAGTTCCTTGTTTTCTCTCTTCTCCTGGTAACACCTATGATGTAAATGTGTGTTCCCTTAGTGTTGTCCTAGAGATTCCTTAAACTATGCACATTCTTAAAAACCCCTTTTTTCTTTTTGCTGCTCTAATTGAGTGGGTTTTGCTGCCTTGTCTACCAGATTGCTGACTTAATTACCTGTTTTATTTCACCTGCTGTTGATGCCATGTTACATATTCTTCATTTCAGTTATTGTAGTCTTCATTTATGATAGGTTCTTTTTTTATGGTTTCTAAGTTCTCACTGATTTCATCTGTTTTCTTCCAACTTCATTGAGAATCCCTATAACCAGTGTTTTGAACTCTGTGTCTGGTAGCTTGCTTGCCTCCATTTTGTTTAGTTCTTTCTCTGGAATTTTGTCCTGTTCTTTCATTTGGGCCATGTTTCTTTGCCTCCTCATTTTGGCTGCTTCCCTGTGGCTTTGTTATTCTTGTTATTGTTGTTACGTAGATGTGCTACATCTTCCAGGCTTGGCAAGGTGGGATTCCTTATGTAGTAGGTGTCCTGAGGGGGCCCTTTGGCACAGTCTTGCTGGCACCCAAGCTGGGTGTCCCTTGTGTGCATTGGGTGTGCCCCCCTGTTATAGCTGAGCCATCATTGCTGTCTGCAGGTCAGTGAGTAGATTGACCCTCAGCCCATCTATGAAGACTGACTATCTATGGTCAGAAGACTATGAAGACTATTGACCATCTATGAAGACTGTGACTACAGCACGTAAGCTGTTGTGTGGGAGCAGACTCCATGGAGCAGGGTTCCGGTGCTTGCCAAGTTCACCCTTTGGGTGTGTTGTTTGTGGAGCTGATTGGATGGTGCTCTGGCGTGGTCTCAAGCTGACCACCAGGTTTGTTGGTTCTAGGGTCTCTCAGGAGGGGCTCCAGTGTAGGCCCAGGTCAGCAGGTGCCTGTGCACTGCCCCAGACCATCTGGTAGGAGCTATAACCTGATCTACAGTTGGTAGTTGCCTAGGCTGAGCTTTGAGGTGCCTGGGAGAGGCTGTGCTGCAAACTGTTAAGTGCAGGGCTTAGGGCCACTTAACTAAAAGTACAGGGCACTTACCTGTTTGGGGTTTGTGGACCTTGAGAGATTTTAGGAAATTCCATGGCATGGGCCAAGTGCCGTTGCTTGTGAGAATTGAGCTGAGCTGTGAGTTGAGTTCAGTGGGAATCTCAGGGAATCACCAGGGTGCGGTGAGGGGTGCTGGCCAGGTTAATGGAGACTGAGATTTAGCCCTCACCTGAGCCTGCAAGCTACGTGCAAGGAGAGCTTAACAAAGAACAACAGTCTGCCATCACTTTTGTCCTGAAGAGAGCTGCCTCTTCAGCCCTCACCCTGGAGATAGACAGTTCAGTTCCTTCCCATATTTTCCTGGCACTTTTTAAGCTACTGTCCCTTCACTGGAGCTTAAGGCAAGCATTTGTGAATGAGTGGCCCTTTAAGAGGATAGCTGGATCTGTAGCAGGTCTCTCTCTGTCTCACCCAGATGGAATCCATGTTGTTTTTCACAGCTAGATGTTGTGAGGACTCCTCGGCCTTGGTGTGCCCTGGGCTGAGGAGCCTGGTGAGGGGCTGGGATCCCTTTCCCCCTGGCGGGCCTTGCAGTCTAGATATCCCTGCTTACTCTTAACTGCCACATATAGGTGTTGGACCAGCACGTTTCGCTTCTCTGCCCTTGCTAATAGTCTCAACATGGCTTCTTTATTTCCTTAGTTATAGATCTGTTCAGACAGCCTTCATGTGGTTCTCCAGAGTGCATGTTCTGTAATTTTGTTGTCGTTGTTCTGATGTGGCTCCGGGGGAGGTGAGCACAGCAGTTACCTACTCTGCCATCTTGATCTGAGTCTCTGTTTCTTCTCAGCTTTAGCAACTTATATTTTCTCTAGGAGTTTGTCAGTTTTGTTGGTTTCCAAATTTATTACCATAAAGTTCATAATATTTACTTACTACTTTTTCAATCCCTGATGTTTCTGTACTTTTTATTCCTAAGGGCTTTTTTTTTTTTTTTTGAAATCTCATCAGAGGATGGTTTTAAGAAAAACAACTGTTGGCTTTGCTGATCTTCTAGACTGTTTTTCTGTGTAATCAGTATATCAAACGTGTTGACCGAGGGCTATTAAAAAGCATTTTTAATTTTTGTAGATCATTGTCCCTTTAAAGTTTGTGTAGTTGAAGAAAGCCTCCTACTTTTCCTGGATGGAAATTCAGGCAAGCCACGTAGCTCAGGGTTTCTCAGCCACAGCATTATGGACATTTTGGGCCAGATAATTCTCTTTATTTTTTTAAGATTTTATTTATTTTTAGAGCGAGGAAAAGAGGAAGAACCCAGGCATATGCCCTGACTGGGAATCGAACCAGCGACCATTTGGTTTGCAGGCCAGCACTCAATCCACTGAGCTACAACAGCCAGGGCTGGGCCAGATAATTCTTTGATGTGGAGGTGTGTCTGTGAGCTGTGGGAGGTTTAGCAGTACGCTGGTGTCTACTACTAGATGCCAGTAATACTTACTGCCAGTTATGGCAACCAAAAATGTCTGCAAACATTGTCAAATGTCCTCTGGGGGACAAAATTCCTCCAAGTTGAGAGCCCCTGGCTCTCATGTTTAATCTTTGAAAACATTAAGTTTTAGAATCACTTACTTTCCAACCTTTTAAGTTGCTTGCCTAGCTCATTAATTTTCAACCTTTTTCAATGTTGTAACTACTTTATTTTTGTTTGTTGTTTTGTCAAAACTCAGTGAAATTTATTGCATAATTGCTATACTTAACAAATTTCAGATATTTGTTTTTCTTTCCCTTTTCTTTGTAATTGTGTTATATTTTATTTATAATTTTCCTCTTTTACCATATGTTTAATCTTTTAGATGACTTCTGGTCTTCCTAAAATAACATCTGATGAACATACATTTAAAATACACCGATGATTATACTTGTGGAACATCTGCTTTGGGGTAAAACACTGGGGGATACTGATATAGGACTCATTTCAAAGCATGAGAAAGGGGTGTTCATGAGGGAAGGAGAAGGAAGAAAGGAAGAGATGTCGTGCAGAAGGGAGGGATGGTAAATCTGCTGGTTTCTTCCAAGTTTCTATATTCATCAGACCTACACGGGGAGAGGTTGGATTTAGTTTGCTACAAGAAGATATTTATGTATTAACCTGGCTGGGGCAGATGGCTCCCTGACCCCTTACTTGACTGAGATTAAAAGTAACAGTCAACCATAACAGATACGATGTTCCCTTCTCTGATTTGGTATTCCCTGGGAAGCTGCTAAAGGGTGCAGTACTGGAAGAGAAAAGGTCCCGTTTCTGGGTTTCTGCCTAGATTCGACAGGGCTACACTGTATGCTAAGTCCTCAAGACTGTGAGCCTGTGGGGACCCCAGGGAGCAAATCCTCCCGTTTGCCCACTCATGGCATTTGAAAAGGCATGTGCATCCTAGGGGCGCTCCTCACAGTCCCGCGGTGGTGCACTGCAGCATCATAATTATGTCTTGACATTCGGCAAGGGGACAAGGGGAAGACTGCAGGCTGAGCCAAGGCTTCCAGGGGCTGCGTGAACATTAGCTTGAGATGCAAACCCAACAAGTTTAATAATCTTTTACCGAGGTCTAAAAGGAAACATTTGAAGTGTGTGTGTGTGTGTGTGTGTACAGAAAAGGGAAACTCTCTATAACGATAAGCTCAAGCCCTCCCAAACGGTGGGAGTGGGAAGCCGAAAGAGAGCAGCTTCTAAGGTCACTACCCCTGCTTTCTGTGACATTTATTTTTCTATTAATTCTTGGCATTTATATTGCTGTGATCAATTAGCTTCTCACGATGTTCTAGTCCATTGACCTTACCATTTAACTACCCTATGGTGCCATTGTTACCGCAGGGAGACTGCAAAAGAAACATTTATAATTTTGAATTACTTAGGTCCAGAGCTGAGAAATATTAAAAGGCTGAGTCTGGATAATCAGCAGCACGTTAGATGACTGAACCTTCAGGGAGTTTTTCTTTTTGCTCAGTTTTCACAGCACCACTGTAAAAAGCAAAGGAATAGGACTCACCCTGAATAGTCCTGGTGTTCCGGGATTCGTAAATGACTCTGAGAACACTGGGAGATCACTGAGCCTCAGAGCCAGGAGGGCCTTCCCTGAGAGATCACGGTGTCAGTCCAGGTCCTTGACTGCAGGCAACAGAGCTGGACTGCGGACCGTCAGGTAGAGGGGAACTAGCTGCAAGGCCAGCAGGGGGCTCTGAGGTCAGCCGGAGCACAGGGCATGAGGCTTGCGGCTGGGAAGAGACTGAAGGGGCTCTGAAGGGCGGGGAAGCAGAAGTTACAGAAACATTCCCCTGGAAGGAATGCCCTCTGGCTGTTCTTCTGTCCTTTAAGACTCAGTCTTGGAAGAAAGAATCCATTCTGTTAATGAAGAACAACATGGGTTGGATTGTTTGGCTTCTGCAGTAAGAGGGCATGTGGAATTATGTTTCCATCAGGACCACACACATTAAAAACAGGAAATTCCCCTGGAGGAGATTAGGATGATTTTAGGAAGAAGTGACTGAAGTAAAGGAAAAAAGGGGGAGGAAGGGGTAAGAGGGAGTGAGATGGGGAAAAAAAGGAAAAATTTTAACCCTAGGCAATTATTTAGTCAAACCTCATTTTGCAGGGAGGAAACCAGTCTAGGCGTGATATGGTTTGTTCCAGTGTGCAAACCAGCGACAGTCCTTGCAGGAATGAGGACCTGGGTCTTCTAGCTCCCGGCTCGGTGCTTGTTTCATTGATGCCTTTGGAAGCAGCACCACTGGCCTTTCTCAGCCGTAATCACAAGGGTTTGGCCTAGGTGAGCTGGTCTGTTTCGTTGCGTCAGATTTGAGGAGTTTGAAAAACCACTTCATTCAGACTCAGCTTTTAATAGAAGGAGCAATCATTGATACTTTAATAAAAACTAGTTTTTTCTTCCATGTTTTTTGCAAGCAACATACATCAGCACCATCTGCCTGAAGAAAACACTAGCTAGAGCAGGTTGTACAGCAAGATGTAGGACTTAAAATACCGCAAGAGCTCTAGGGACTTGCACATATCCTGTTCATCCAGCCTAGGGAATGGGATCTCAGTTACACAGCCATCCTTCCTTGCTGATGGGTGTCACTGGTCCTAATAATTGAAGTCAGTAAAAACACAGGTTGTCTGGGTTGCTGTTTCAAATATCAAACCTTCTGGACATGAGGATGCAACCCCAGGTGGACAGTTAAGAGCTACAGTGGACAGGAATTCACCAAGGGCCCTGAAGTGCACAGCTCTGGTCAGTCAGTGTTTGGCAGAAGCAGGAGGGTCCGAGAGGGGATGTGTGTGGATTCCTCTGCCTTGTGGGCGGCCCCTCTAATCCAACACCAGGGATGAGGAGTGCTTGGTTTAATGCAGAGCAACCTGGTAAATAACAGCATGCTGTTTTAGGAAGGTTATTGATTTGATGACTGAAGGGTAAATAGAATTCTCCTCTGGGCTCTGTGACCGGCTCAGCCCCATACAAGGTGCAGACCGCGCACTGCAGTTCTGCTGCAGGAGCAGCTTTCAGCTTCTCCCCAAACATCCTTCCCAGCCACCTTTCTCCCCTACCTCCTTTTGTTAAATCTAAACAAATCCCGTTAGGAGACGACAACAACAAATCACCCTGGCAAGCAGCCTATCCGCTCAGAGAAATGAGACTTGAACTACATCTCAGGTGTGATTTCTAAACGGAAGAAGCAGTAATTGGACTGTAAGCCACACATACCTATTACCATCAGAACTCATAAGTTTAATTACAGAGAAACTGAAAGCTAATAATTTTTTATGCGCTATTACATCTGTAGGAGGCCAGTTACCATGGAAATCTTCCTCCTTTCCTTCTACTTAGAGCATATTTACATGGTAAAGGAAGAGAAATAGAAACATAATGGAAAGATTCAACAAGACAAGACACAGTTGGCTACAAATATTTTACATTTATTATAAGAATACAATACAAAAAGTTTCTGCAGAACTATAAGTGGTAATTGGTCCATTGGAAAAGAAAGAGGATATTCAAAAAAATGATCAAAGTTTACAAAAATGATGATATGTTTTAAAAAAGTAGAAAACAATTTTAAAACATCCTACAATGTTAGCCAAAGTTCAAAATGTATTTCTTTTGAATGTAAAAACTAACAAATAAATAAGTGTTAAATACAGATCTGAGTTAAAAATGGTAAAAGGCAGACAACTAACTGCTTTATATATTTACCTCTCATTCATTTTGAGACTTGCTTACAAAGCCAGATAAACTCACCGAAGGCCTTGTTTGTATGTTTTACACTTGAACTTTTTATAAGAAGCACCCTATTTCCAGTGTTTCTTTTATCCACTTCACAAATATATTATTTTAAAACAGTAACAAAAATGACTAAAGGTGCTTTAACCTGACAACATTGGCACTAAAAGGAAATTGTGTAAACCACTGGAGTGCTTTGCTCAAAATGATGCTTGCAGACAGAGCACTGTCCCAAACTCCACGTCTGACAAAAGGCAGAGGAAGCAACGGGAAGGTGACATCTCTGCAACCACCCACCGTGGGCCAGTGCCAGGAAAGTGGCCTTAGGCCAGCAGGCTGCCCAGTAAATGGCCCGGGCATCGTCTATACATTTTATCTTTGCTTGCAGCTTATTTAGGTTCCTGCAGAAGTCAGTGCTGCTCTTGGGACTTGGATGATTTTATTCTCCTGCATCTACCAGGCTTTTCCTAATCCTTTGTGGTTATATGGCTATGACTTCAGAGACTTCCAGTCTTTTAGGGCACTCATCAGACCAGACCAAGGAAAACACAAGGAAAACCAGAAGATGAAGTCAGCAGAATTCACACCACTACCAACCCCACTACACTCATGTTGCTTAACTGGGCCATCTAATTTAAACAAAAATTAAACATAAGATTTCAGATGTTTGATTCATAAAGTTGTTTCAGTGAGAAATCTCAATGCTTTATGAAGGAAAACGATGAACAGAAGTGGCCCGTGTACGGTCAGGGCTCCTGCTTTGGTCCGTGGTGCGCATCTGAGTCTGTCCCGCATGGAGTTGGGCAACCGGCATCCCGCAGAGAAAGTGAAAGGGAGCTTTATGCCTTTGGCCACTTCGGTCATGAATTTGGAATAACCAAGACCCCTGTCTACCAATTCCTCTTTATTTTTGATTTTGATCTGATATGCAGAAACTATACCTGGGATTCGATTTAGAATCAAAGGATTATAAATGTACTTGTGATGGGGAATCTGGTGAACTTTGTAGAACCAATCTCTGATATTAAATCCAAAAACAGTGAATTTCATTAAACTGTATATTTTCTGTCATGGCCAGTGGGAGGAAGAATTACGGCAAATAAGTTCACTTCTGCTGGAATTGGCCTTCTGCTTGCAGCTGAAGCAACGCAGTTCGGACGGCAGGCCACGTGCCTCCATGCCACCCTGCAGTCCAAGTGTAAGAACTGCCGCACTTGGGTGAGGAGAAGCATTCAAAGGTAGCAAGGCTCTGGGTGCCGTGCCCCCTGCATTTGCCCACAGCAGTCCGGCATTTCTCAAGAGCAGGCAGGCAGGCAAGTTTATTTCTACCAAGTCAAACTATTTGTGAAAGAAAACTTCTACATCTTAGGGTATTTTTCTTTCCCTCGTCCATGTTTGAGAATTAGTGAGCTTGCTGGTTGAATGAGCTGGCAAAGGCTGCCAGGACAGCCCCTCTGCCTGGGAAATCAGTAACGCTTCGGACTCCCTCTCAGCCCCAAAGGGTCTGAATGCAGGGCACTTAGACATGTAAGCGCCCACTGCAGGGGGAGGATTTAATTTATTGTTTCATAAAGATTGTTTGTGCAACTCAAAGGAAGACCCCATGGTTGTGTAATCTGACAAGAACTACATGAAAAAATAATAATGAGGGTTTGGAGTCGTACACAACCTCATTTTTCATGGTCAGGGTTTTGCTGCTCCAATGCGGGAATTGGGGTGTCGTTTCATGGCCACCTTCCACTTACCCTGTGTTACTCAGAGTGTTGACATTTCCTACTGACAGCTTTCCTATGCTTTCAAAATAAGGTGTGATCTTGTGTGATCAGACACACTACGCAGATGTGAGTTCTGTGTTGGTGTTGGCACCGAGCGCGCAGGCGTGTGTTCCTGCTGTCTGCTTTGGTGGTCGCTAGCTGGTGTCTTAGCAGGTCATTTTAGTATCTGCTGTGGATCGAATCTAGAATGTGCTTATTCTGATACTCAAGGTGTTCCTGGCAAATAGAAGCAGGGTGTGATGTTTGCAGGCTCACACCCTTTTTAGGAAGGGTCCTTACTGCTTCGGGGAACTGGTAGAGCAGAGCTAATGTTTTAACACAACAGTGCTTCGGGTCTGTTTATCTAGGTTGACTGGTTTATTTTGAATTTAATGCTTCACATTTGCTACTTTCTTTTCTGAAGCTATGGGAAAACTCATGAACATGGCACAATTGAGATACTACTTTTAGATATTTATGGATAGGAGTGTGAAAGAAGTAATAAAAAATAATGGCACAGAAGTGGAATGGAAAAACAGAGTATGTTGAGGGGTTTAAGATACAGAACTCGTTGTTAGTGTTTTAACATTTCTTTGGCAGTAGGTCGCCTAATGAGCTTACTCAGCCAAGTCAATAGGCTGCTTCCTGGAACACACCCACTCACCAAGATCTTGTCTCCTGGGAAGATCTCCCTCCTCTAAAGATAGTGTCACTCATCATACACCTCTGCCACCTAATCCTCTGTCTTCACGACAAGGACTGCAACTAGGCTTTCTTTGTATTGTCAGCTGCAGCTGCCCTGGGGCCTCTCACATAGTGGGTGCACAGTTGGCCTGGAGAAGGGACGCCTGGGAGTTAGTTCCCTCTAAGGCAGGGGCCTCCTATGCACCTGCAGAGAAA
>PVKU01004799.1:17824-37099 GCA_004027475.1 Anoura caudifer
AAAAAAAAAAAAAAAAAAAAAAAAAAAAAAAAAAAAAAAAAAAAAAAAAAAAAAAAAAAAAAAAAAAAAAAAAAAAAAAAAAAAAAAGGAAAAAAAAAAACCCAAAACTGCCCTAGAAAAACTAGCAGCCAGCATGGTTCCTTGCACCGGATGGGGCAGAAGTTTAAGAAATGCTTGTGAATGGATAAAGCTGAGGAAAAACATATTACAAACTCCTGCTACCAGGGTCATTACTATCACTTAGAATATTCTATTACTTTGTACAACACATCTGCTGGCCTCATGGTGATGTTTGGGAAGATAGTTTAGAAATTCAAGGTTCGAATCTTTTCAGAGTGAGTCCTAAATATTCTTGTATTGGGGCTCTTGCTCGTTTTCTGGCAAGGAGGGAAGCTAAGTCTGCCTTCGTGTTGCAAGCATAGACATCTGCAAGACATTTTTTCTTTAATAAAATAAAAAGTAGAAACTTTCACAGCACACGTCCTCCAACACTGGCTACCCCAGGCACCTAACCTGTGTGCTGTCACTCAGCTGCCCAAGGCTTAGGGAGTGGGCTGAACATCCACAGTGTCCAAGGCCTTACAGGAAAACCGAGTGAGGGCAATTCTTATTCAACAGCAGCTCCCTCCTGAGATTATGGGGATCATAAAGAAAATCAAATCAATATCCAATTCAGTGCTCTTTAAGAAATGTTGTAGAGACTTGAGAGGCATGTAACATTAAATAACATGCAGCAGGAAGTGCCTCAAAAACCCTCTTTTGAGGATTAGCTTTCCCTTATTAACACTGCATTTATTTGCTGGGAGGCTAGCCTTTGAGTTATTTTGGGTTGGTACTTTGTCATCGCCCTTCATCTCCCTGTTTGGATGTCTCGTTCTCTGTGCCTGTGTCTATCATCAGTGGTGCTGCACTAGGACCGGCCTAGGATGTCTCTTAGAAGACTCCTTTCCCTCCAGTGTTACCAGGATAAAGTCATGGCTCAATGCTGTTGAATTGGTATTTTCTTTCTTTCTTCCCTGCTTTCCCAGGGGTCATCAGAGTTAAGGGCCTTCTGAGGGTACTGTATTTTGCCATGTATAATGTGCACCCAGGTTTTTGGCCCAGACTTTCACGGAAAAAAGTCTTTCATTTTTATTTTTAATTCAATTTATTTTTTTTTATATTTAGATTCTTGTTTTTTGTATTATAGAGGAATTTTAGCATTTAGTTTTGAACATACAGACATCATTATTGCTTTCTAGAGTTACACTTAATACATAACCATAAATAAAAGAATTAAAAACATAGATATGGAATTAGTACTACCCATGTGTAATGTGCATCCTTATTTTTCCCTCAAAAATCTGGGCAAAAAGGGCACATTATACATGGCAAAATATGGTAACTCTGGGAGCCAATTAGTTAACATTAGTCAAAAGGTGAAGTAGGGCTGAAATAAGCATGCTTTCTTTTAGGAGACTAGCCTAGGTTAAGTCCTACTGCAACCAAACATTTCCAATAAGGTGTGAATAAGCAGTGATTACAGTTCAAGAAAAATTAAATATAGCTAATGCAAATGTAAAGAGACTCTGGATCATATGTCTTCAAAATTTTAGAGACTATTCAATCTTTTCATTGCTAGGACAATGAGTATAAATGCTGCTCAGTACAGCACCATCTCTGAGCTAGGGATATGAGCTGCTCCGGATGCAAGGGGGAGAGGTGTTTGCTTTGCTCACACGCTGGCGGGTGACCTCTATGGTTTCTTTTGGCTCTGTTATCTTTTTAATTTTCTATAGGAAAGGATCTGGCTTGGTGGCACTGATTTCCTTAAACTTTCTAGTGACACTGTCCAAGTCTTTGTTCCTCTTTAATTATTCCACACTCTTCACAGTGGCTGCATCATCCTGTCTTAGAATAATTGGTTCCTCCTCTTTGCCTTTGCACATGCTTGCCTCAGCTCCTTATTAACAGATATACAGAAGCCTGTGTTCATTACATCTCTGCAGTTAAAGTGACTGGGAATTCAGAACAGCAGATTTTTCTACTACCCAAGAATCTCAGTCCTTATTAGTCAGCTAAGTGAGTCTTAGGGTCTATACTTAACAATTCAGAATTTAATCTTTGAATTAGCATGAGGCAGTAGGATGGTTTTCAATGGGTAATAAATATTTTCTTAAACTGAATTATGACTAAGATATATAGTTTATCTTTTATACCATAGCATTATTTTTTAAAAGAGAACTTCACGGGACTGTAAGACTGTACCAATCTCTCTTTCAAGTAGGTAATCTTGGTACATGAGTATTTTCTTTTGCAAAAATGAATATGCAATTCTAGATTCTTCCAATTAATATAATATTCAGACTTGATATGAAACTCATCAAAACAGAAAATAAATAAAATACATAATAAAATTTCTGGTATGTGTAAGCAAATCAAAGTAATAAAAGAGGTAACACTTTATTTTAATGGTAAACTTTCATGCTAACTTAATAATATAATAGAAAAGTAATATAAACTCATTTTCATATAAAATCTATTTAATGAACATATTAATACATAAAAGTGTCTCTCAATTCTCTGCCCCTTTGTTGCTCTTTTTATTTTGCAATATTCTCCATTTTGTGTGAGAGCTCTGACCTCCTGAATACAAAAGCCAGTCTTTAAATGACCCAGAACAGTGCTTTATGGACAATCAATTTTGTGGATAAAAACATTTTAAATACCAACGGTGTGATCAAGAGAGTATGTGGGGGGAAAAAGAGGGCTGAGGCACACAACCTCTTTTCTGAAAATTTCAATTGATTTCATTTCACAAAAATGAATTACAAAGTGGAGGGACTGAGAGAACTCCAAGTGACAGGAACACACCATCTGGACAGGTGGTGTTGCATTCTGATTTTTATGTTTATCCCACTACAAAGTCCTCCGTGTGTGACGTATAATTAAAGCACTTACTTCCTGACATCATCTCACACCAGTGTGGTGAAGCCATGGTTATTTTAGTGGCATTAGCCGAACTTTATATAAACTATACGGTGATACTGAAACATGAGTATAACATAGACAAGAAGACCATATTGTGTTTTAAAGAAAATTAAATCTATTTCAGTGACTAAACATTTTTTTTTCTTTTTAAAATAACCCTCAAATGAAAAAAACATTGCAAAATGTGCACTGAATGGTAGCTAATATGATTTGGCTCATGGTCTATGCTCATCTGCTTGTAAGATGTTTAAATAATATTGTATTTGTAATAAGGTGGTAAATTATAAATGAAAAACTTTATTGCTTACATTAAATTTGGGAGATAAAAGAGAAATGATTATATGAGGCCTTTCACTGGGGACCTAGTGGCTGAAATAAAGCCTGTGGTTTTGAAAGTTTAGACAAAACTTGTTAATCCTTTATTATTATTTTCTTGGAAGAGAAAGGATGCATTGGCTTTGGGGAGTAATCTCAGATTACTCAAATGCAAAATTAACTGTAGGTTTTGCATGTTGGTAATAAATATTAATTTGATATTAAAAGATTTAAGATTTTCTTTCCTTGAAAAATGATACTAGCTAAATATTTTCCATGAAGCTTCTTTAGTGGTTTGAGATAGAGAAAGGTAAAGAGGTTCAGGCCGCCTGGGTGCCTCCTGCCCTGCTGTATTCATAATTTAAGGAGTTGTCACAGGAACTGTATGGGAGTGATAAATGTAACTCTTAAAAAATCCATTAACAACAGAGAGATTTGTGACCTGGCTTAATTACATTCAGACCAGTGGCAATTTTGGTTACAACTGTTTTCTTACTAAACAAGTTATAGGATTTTGTGCAAATTTGAAGCCTTCTTTTCCTACATCAACTTGCAAATTCGGAACAGTATTTGTGTGCTTTCTGGGTATGGATTAGCTTCCTAAAGCACATAATTCCAACAATTATCAGTGACAGGAAGGATGAATAAATTATGCTTTAAGTGCAAGAAAATTAGCAATAAAAATGGTTTGCATAAGTTCTTCTTGATGCATGGGCCTATATTAAATTTAATATTCTATACAACTGATACACTCCTAAAAGACTCTCAGTGAGTTACTAATCCTGAACTATACCACTGCCTGCTTTGGGACAAAGAATAAAATAGAATTTAAATGCTGCAGATGTCATGATGTTTTGAAAAGTGTCTTTAATTTAAGCACAGAGTTATGATGTGAATTGTAAATTTTAACAGCTGGGATGAGTGAACTAGCAACGCCACGTTCCTTCTTTAAACCAGAATGCAAAGATTAAGCCTCAGGTCTTGTTTATGAAATTAAAGCCAAAACCATCATTTTTCTCTCCTTGCTGAGAGCTTAGCATTGATGCTGCTAAGTGATGGGAGGCTGTTTTCCATAAACAAAGGCTATTATAGAAAGGTTCACCTAGCAATACCGACAAAGAGTAGAAATGTCCCCATCCTATCCTTACATTCAAAGGCTGGAAAGGGCCCGAAGACCGCAGCACTTAATTTCAATCCATGAGCCTGCACTCTGATTTCCCACAGTGTATGCCATCAAAAGAGAGCTCTATTTATTTACAATATTTGACAGAAGTGAAAACAGTGCTGATTAAAAAAATTGCTTTGAATATTGCAATATGTTTTTGAGGGCAAGTTTATTATGCTTTCACTTTAGTCTGAGTGTAGTAATCATTAAATGCGTACAGAACTTTCAAGGAGATTGAAATGATAGACACAAGCCATTTTCCTGTTCAGTGCTATCCTTTCCACTTTTCAGAGAACCGAGTGTGAGTTCTGTGCAGTGATATTCACAGGCAGCAAACAGTTGGATTGGGCAGGAGGAATTTTCTATCCCATAAGCTCTTCCAAAATACAAAGACCAGATAATCACTAAGGTGCTATTTATCTGGACACACGCCTGAGCACTTACTAAAAGCTCCCAAGGCACACTTACCCCTGAGTGTGACCACCTCTTCCACACACATTTATCCTGAGAGGCAACTATATACAGAACATGTGGTAAGCTCCCTGGATGCAGCAAAGGTTTAGCTCAACAGAATCCTAGATCTGACTGTTGCACATTCATACAAAGCATCTCCGCAACGGTGCTCGCACACCTGTCAGCCGAGGATTAGAATTTCCTGGTAGAAGTGGAAGGGTAACTAGGGGGAAGGTGAAACCAGGAGAGCTGTCCTATAGCTTTTTCCTCACAGTGTCCATTTGCCGTCTTAACCATTTACTCCATTCCCACTTGCCTTGCTTCTCGGTGGTGTGTGTGCATGCACACGTGCCCATGTTTCTGAACTAGGATTGTGGAATTCTGACAGCTCAGGAGACTGGTGCCAGTGAAGGGTGTTAATTCTGGGATGGCCCCTCTGAGGTGAAGGCAGTTCACCAAAGGTATGCTGTTGGTTTTGTGGACTTGTGGACTTGAGCTTTGTAGTTTCTCTAAAAAAATTTGTGTTGCCATTAACAAAGCTTTTTCTATGAACTCCTGGAAAACATGTCTTAGAACCTGCTTCGTGAATCCAAACCATGAAATCAAAAGGGGGTGTGTGTGTTTGTAAAGGCATAACTTGTATACAAAGACATTTTACAATTTCCTTTGCTTCTTTTTCTGATCTCCTTTTGTCCAGTCCCCCCTCCTGCCTTCTGAGGCATCTCATGCATGGGTCTCTGATGCCCAAACAGAGGAGGGAAACGACCACCTCACTAATAACACAGGAGGGTGATGATTCATACACTGCACTTATTTCTGGCAATAAAGAAAAGAAAAACCCTAGGAGGGCCAAGTTATTCCCAATATAAACGAGGTTTACAAATATAAACTTGCCTTGGCAGAGCGGAGAGCCGGTTTCGGCTGGAAGGTGTCCTGCAAACGCGGCATTGCCAAGGCAGGTACAGCACCGCGGGAGTCGGGTGGAGGCACAGGACAGCAGCCGGAACGGTGCTGCCGACGTAGGAAAGCTCTGAGAAGCGTCGTGGTGGGGAAAAGCCAGATCTGTCCTCCCTCACGTTGGGGCTGGTGCTTTTTCTATGTACAGTGGCCTGAAATGGCAGGACTGCTGTGGTGAGCTAATAAAGCCCTTGGTAGGCCTGTGCTTCTTGAATGTATTTGCCTTTGCCTTTTTTAAAAAGTGGCACGTATTTGAAAAAAAGTTAACAAAAAAAAAATAACCTTATCAGACTGTTGCACGTAACGTGGTATAAACTTATTGTTAACGTGAAGAACGTTATCATGCTGCGAAGGCTGCGTCTGCACTGTCCTCTCACTATGAGATCTTCTTCTTGATGGCCGTGAGCTCTTTTTGAAGGTCACTAAATTTGGGGCGGTTTTCTGGTTTATAATCCCAACACTTCATCATAATTTTAAAGATATCCTCTGGACAGTGCTGAGGGGCTGACATCCGGTATCCTGAAGACCCAAGAGAAGAACAACAGAGAATTTAGAATGGAGACAAGATATAAATGCTCAGGCAAGGGGTCATGCAGTTTGTAAATTTAGTACCTTATGTTGTAGGTGTAATTGAAACAAAACCCTTTACAGGGCAAACTGTTTTTTTTTCTACAAGTGAGATAAAATTCACTATTACAAAGCCATAGAATTACTTTCTAGTTCAGAACTCATTTTGTTTGTTTACTACAAAGTCTGATGTTCGATACATCACATACAAATGTGTATTTATTTGCTCTAGGTATTTGCTTTTAGATGGGGTGGGCAGAGTTTTTAAAAAAATCACCTGTACTATACAGGTTTTTGGAGATGAAGAAAAGATGAGGATTTAATAAATACAGTTCAAAAGTGAACTAAAAATGAATAAGCTATACTCCTTTACAGTCCGAGAGGAATCTTATCTTTAATTCCAAGTTGCTGGGTGGTGTCCCCACAGTGTGCTGGCTGGCAGCCTGTGTTTGCCCCAGGAAGTAAGAGAGCCAGCCGTCTGAGGTAGGAAAGGGTAGGAATGAAGCTCAAAGCTCAAGTCATCCTCCTACACCTAGTTCTACAACCTGCCCCTCTTGAGTAGCCTGAGGCTAAGGTATTGCCATTTTGTCAAAAGCTTTCTTTCTGTAGAAAGCTGTGGACCCCACAAATGCATGCTCAGTGTCACCTTCACCTACTCATTCCCGTCTCTGATCTGGGAACACCATAGGTTTTTTTTCACAAGTTACACAAAATTCTCAAAAACTTCTCTAAGTCTGACCACATTACAGTGTACAGTAATATTAATGGTGTTTATTTGTCATAGTATAAAAAACAAGAGCTTGAGGAATGCTGGCCTGTTTCCCTCGAAGAGACTGAATGGTGCCTCTCGCAGGAGTCATGCCAGGCAGGGGGAGTGAAGAAAAGCTTAGAGCTATCTTTAAAGATAAAAAGTTTTTGTTGTATAAGAGCCACACGATCCAAGGGGTTCAGAAACAGATTTATACGCCTCTGCTCTCTCCACAAACTAAGCGTGCACCCTCCCCGCCCCAGGAAAGTCAGACGCACTGCAGCACCGCCCCTGGGGGCTGAGGTGGCATTCCCACCCCCATGTCTCTGGCTCACCTCTTTCCACCTGCTCACGCGCTTGCTGATTCGTCATGCCAGGGTACGGGCAGACCCCAAGACTGAAGGTCTCCCAGAGGAGGATGCCGAAGCTCCACACGTCACTCTCCGAACTGTATCTCCCTGGAGAGCACACGCACCACAGCCAGGTGAGAGGAGAGGCAGGCGACCATTTTTGGTTACGTATTTCTCTTTCAGTCACACAGTTACACATTAAACTTGCCAAAGACCTTTAAAACTAGTGATCCTATCCCCTTCACCAGTTTTACTTTCCAGGATTAGCAATATTACCGAACAAAGGAACAGTCTTCAGGCTGCTAGTTTAACCAAAACAGCTTTCAAATCATTTTTTTGCCACCAAGAACAAATACTCAGCTGGCATGTAAGCTTGCTGTCCCCTGTGGTATCTAAATGAGATGAATGGTTTATATAAAAAAGACATGAATTTGTGCACATCAATGCCTAGGAGAATAAGTTAGATTTCTGCAATTTTGTCTTCTGCCTGCATCATTTTCATTCCACTAAAATTAAAAACAAACTTAAAGCAATAAGGAAAGTTTGTTAAATTTTTACACAATAAGGAAAGTTTCTTAACTTATTTACTCATCATTGTTTACAGATACTCTTATTTGCTTAAAGCTCTCATTTTCTCCACTGATAATTTATGAAAATATTTTTTGTGTGTTTTGAATAGAGTAGAAATTAACAAAGCTGGCTGATAAAAACTTCTTTAAATTGCATGGAGCCTTGTTTTGTCAAAATATCTTGGCATACCTGTTTTACTAGGCTATATAAGCTAAGCTCTTAGGATATTTTTTATAATCTTCTAGAGAAGCACAAAGATAAAAGCCAATACAAAATACCTTCTGGAGACAGATGTGAAACCAAGGAGGAAAAGCTGGAAAGTTCTTTCCAAATCCAAGGGGTAAGAATTTCGAAGATTTTCCCCAACATATTTGTATATTCTTACATGTAGGGTTATAAACCACCATAACTAAATCCCATTTGCAGGGGAGTTGAAGGATTCTGAACTGATTTCATTTTTATCTCCCCATAGCTACTTGCCTGAACTCTCCCACCCCAGGATTTATAAATGCCTCTCCTCTAAAATCATCTTGTTACTTTAAGGTAGGATGGCCTTTTCACTTTCTTGAAAAAAATAACCTGAGAACCAGAGTGTGCCTGCACTATGGTAACTCTTTGATGTCAGAGTTTGGAGTGTACTTACTAATTATTATTCCAGCTGCATAAACTAGCTTTCTTCTTAGTAGACAGTAATTATGGACATTTGCTATAATAGTAGGAAGATTAGTTTTCTTGTCTGCATATCAACTTTTTCATGTTTGGCATCCAATAATTTAATACTTTTCATGAAAGTCATTCAATGGCTACAGTTAAGACTAATTGTTCAAGACAGTAGAAGGAATACAGAGTCAAATGTCTTCTCTTTGTAAGATAATATCTGGGCAGATATCAAGAGAGGCATGTTTTCTATAAACCAACACTCCAGAAGTGAAAGCTTATGATGTAACACTATAAACCTGACCTTTCAAGCTGATTTTGATGGATACTTTATCCATTTACGTTATTGAGGTATAATTGATTATATCTGTTTCAGGTATGCAACATAATAATTCAATATCTGTATATATTGCAAAATGATCACCACAATACATATAGTAAACATCTGTCACCATACATAGTTACATATTTTTTTCTTTTGATGAGAACTTTGAAGATCTACTCTCTTAGGAACATTCCGATAATCGATGCAGTATTAACTGCAGTCACTGTGCTGTGTACCACACCCCCATGACACTTTATACATGGAACTGGGAGTTTGGACCCTTGACCCACTTTATCCATTTTGTTCACCCTGAAACCCCACCTGCAGCCACCACCAATCTATTGCTTGCGTCCAGGAATTTGGCTTTGTTTTCGTGTGCATACTTTTTATGATTCCACGTATGTGGTGTCTGTTGTCATCTGCTGGCACTCAACATCCATCCATGTTGTCGCAAATGGCAAGATGCCATTCCTTGTAATGACTAAATGGTACCCAATTGTACATTTTTTACATTTTCTTTATCCATTTATGTATTGATGCGCACTCAGTTTGTTTCCATGTCTTGCCTATTGTAATAACACTACAGTGAACACAGGGGTGATTATAATGTTTTCAAAATAGTGATTTTTATTTCCTTCAGATATATATCCAGAAGTGGAATTGCTGGATTATATGGTACTTCTAGTTTTAGTTTTTTAAACAAACCTTCATACTGTTTTACATAGTGTCTGCACCAATTTACATGTCCACCAAAAGTGCACAAGAGTTCCCTTTTCTTCACACCCTAACCAAAATTTGTTATGTCTTTTTGATAACAGCCATTCTAACAGATGTGAACTACTATTTAATTGTGGTTTTGATTTCATTTCCCTGATGATTACTGACATGGAGCATCTTTTTATGTACCTGTTGGCCACCTGTAGAGTTTTCTTTAGGAAAATGTCAATTCAGATCTTCTACCCATTTTATTTTTCGCTATTGGGCTTTATGAGTTCTTTATATATTTGGATATTAACCCATTACAATAACACAATTTGTGAATATTTTCTCCCATTCAGTATGTTACGGTACCATTTTGTTGGTAGTTTCCTTAGCTGTGCAAAAGCTTTTTAACTTGAGGTTCTCCTATTTGTTTATATTTGCTTTTAGTATCAGGTCCAAAAAAAGTCATTGCCATGATTGATATCAAGATTACTGCCTATATTTTCTTCTAGAAGTTTCATGGTTTTCTAACATGCAAATCTTTAATCTATTTTGAGTTAATTTTTGTGTATGGTATGAGATAGTGGTCCAGTTTCTTTTTGCATCTGGCTGTCTAGTTTTCCCAACACTATTTGTTGATGAGACTGTTTTTTTCCTATTGTATATTCTTGGCCCCTTTGTCATAAATTGACTAGGTAGGCACGGCTTTATTTCTGGGCTCTCTATTCTGTTCCATTGATCTATGTGACTGTTTGGATTGCTATTTTGTAGTATAGTTTGAAATTAGGGAATGTGATGCCTCCTGTTTTGTTCTTCTTAAGACTGATTTAGCAATTTGGGGTCTTTTGGGAGTCCCATACACATTTTAGAATTGTTTTCTCTACTTCTGTGAGATATGCCATTGGAATTTTGATAGGAATTGCACTGAATTTGTAGATTGTTAAAATGACCATATTACCCATAGCAATCTATGATCTTCAGTTTCTTTCATCAATGTTGTATAGTTTTCAGTGTACAGGTCTTTCAACTCCTTGGTTAAATTTATTCCTAGGTATTTTATCCTTTTTAGTGCATTATAAATGAGATTTTCTTTCTCCTTCTGATAGTTTACTACTTATATATAGAAATATAACAGATTTTTGTATATTGATTTTATATCCTGAAATTCTGCTGAATTCACTGATTAGTTCTAACAGTTTCCTGGTGAAGTCTTCCTATGCAAATACTGACAATTTTATCTCTTTTCAATTTGGTTGCCTTTATTTCTTTGTCTTGCCTAACTTCCATGGCAAAGCTTTCTAGTACTCTGTTAAATAAAACTAGCAAAAGTGGGCATCCTTCTTTTGTTCCTGATTTTAGAGAAAAAGATTTCAGCTTTTCATCATTGAGTATGATGGTGCAGTGGCTCTGTTCAATATGGCCTTTATTATGTTGAGGTAAATTCCCTCTATAACATCTTGTGGAGAGTTTTTTTTATATATTATAAATAGATGTTGAATTTTGTCAGGAGCTTTTTCTGCATCTATTAGATAATCATAAATTTTATTCTTCATTTTGTTCATGTGGTAAACAATAGTGACTGATCTGTGGGTACTGCACCATTGTTGCATCCTGCATTAATCTCACTTGATCATTGTGTACAGTTCTTTCAATGTATTATTGAGTTTGGTTTGCTAATATTTTGTTGAGGATTTCTGTATCTAGATTTATCAGTGATATGGGCCTGTAATTTTCTTTTCTTTTGGCATCTTGTCAACATTTGGTTAAAACAATGCTGGCCTCAAAAAATGAATGTGCAAGCGTTCCTTCCTCTTCTGTTTTTTTTTTTGGAAGAGTTTCAGAAAGATTGGTATTAATTCTTTGAATTCACCAGTGAAGCTGTCTGGTCCTTGACTTGTTTTTTGGGGAGATTTTTGGTTATTTGTAAAATTGAATCAGTAATGGTATGATCAGATTTTCCAGTTCTTCATGATTCAGTCTTAATTTCCGAGAAACATAGAACTTACCAAGACTAAACCAGCAAGAAACAGAGAATCTGCACAGAACCATTATTAACAATAAAACTAAAGCAGTAATAACAAAACCCCCAACAAACAAAATCCTACGACCAGATGGCTTCCCAGGTGAATTCTATCAAACATTTAAAGAAGAATCAGTACCTATCCAAATAATTAAACAGAAAAAAATGGTTTCAAATTCATTGTAGGAGACCAGCCAAACCCTGATACCAAAACCAGAAAAGTAAAAGACGTATAGGCCCAAATCCCTATAAAACCCTAACATAGATGCCAAAATTCTCAACAAAATACTAGCTAACTGAATTTAACAGTACGTTAAAAGGATTATATACCATGATGCAAGGGGGATTCAACATCCACAGAATAATTAATGTGATTCATCACATTAACCAAACCAAAGATAAAAATCATGTGATTATCTCAAAGATGCAGAAAAAGCATTTGATAAAATTCAACATCTATTTATGAAAAAAAACTCTCAATGAAGAAGGTGTAGGGGGTACTTAACTTATTAAGGACTACATATGACAAGCCCACTGCTAACAACATACTCAATGGTGAAAGGCTGAAAGCTTTTCTTCTAAGATCAGGAACAAGACAAGAATACCTACCTTGCCACTATTATTCAATATAGTACTGGAAGTCCTAGCCACAGCATCAGACAAGAAAAAACATTCCAATTGGGAAGAAAGAAGTAAAACTGTCACTGTTTGTAGATGACATAATTGTATGTATAGAAAACCTTCAAGAACTGACCAAACAAATAATAAAATTATAAAAGAATTCAGTAAAGAAAAGGATTAAAAACTAATACACAGAAGAAGTCTGTTATGTTCCTATACACTAATAAAAAACTGAGGACAGATTAAGAACATAATCCCATTTGCAGCTGCATAAGAAAACACCTAAGAATAAATTTAACCAGCAGGTGAAAGACCTGTACTCTGAAAACAATGATGTTGAAGTGGACAGAAATAAATGGAAGGTTATCTACCATGCTCATGGATTGGATTAATATGACTATACTACCCAAAGCAATTTTCAGATTCAATGCAATCCCTATCAAAATACCAATGAAATTCTTCTTAGAACGAGAACAAATAATCCTAAAATTATATGGAAACACAAAAGACCCTGAATAGCCAAAGAAATCTTGAGAAAGAAGAAAAAAGTTGGGAGTATCATGTTCCCTAATTTCAAACTATACTACAAGGCCATAGTAATCAAAATGGTAATGGTACTGATACAAAAATGGAACATACAACAGATGTTGTTGGGAAAACTGGATGACTCTCTTATGCCATATACAAACATAAACTCAAAATAGATTAAAGACTTAAATGTAAGACTTGAAACCATAAAGCCGATAGAAGAAAACATAGGTAGTTATCTTACATTAGTCTAAGGGTATGTATCCAAAAGGACATTACTCAAACAAGAGAAACAAACAAAAGCAAAAATAAATAGGACTCCATCAAACTAAAAAGCTCTGTACAGCAAAGGGAACCTTTAATAAAACAAAAAGACAACCTACTGAATGGAAGAATATATTCACAGATAATATATCCAAATTATACAAGAAACCTCCATAACAAAACAATAATCCAATAAAAAATGGGCAGAGGAGATAAACATTTTTCTAAAGACATAATAGAAACACAAATTCAAAAAGATATATGCATTCCTATGTTCACTGCAATATTATTTATAATATTGAAGATATGGAAGCAATGTATCTGTCCATCAATAGATGAATGGCTAAAGATGTGGCACATATATATATATATATATATATATATGCAACAGAATATTATGTTGCAATAAAAATAATGAAATCTTGCCATTTTCAACAATGTGATAGACCTAGAGGGTATTATGATAACTGAAATAAGTCAGAGAAAGACAAATACTGCGTAGTGTCACTTATATGTAGAATCTAAAAAAAAAAAAAATAACCAAACAAAATAAAAACAGGCACATAGAAATGAAGATCAAACTGATGGTTATCAGAAGGGAGGGATGGGGACATATGTGAAGGGAAATACACAGTCAACAATATTGTGGTAAGTTGCATGGTGACAGATGATTACTAGAATTTGTGGGGTAATTACATTGTAAGGTATGAAAATGTCAAATCATTGTATTTTACACCTGAAAGTAATAACTAGTAAAATTTTGTATAACTACACTTTAAATTTTTTTAAAATACAATGCTTTAGTCCTGTCAGAGCTAGCTGGAATTAGAATTTTGATTTGTAAATAATTTTTCCAGTTTGAAATTCAACTAAAATACACTTATTGAAAGGCACAATTTTACTTAAAAGTATGAGGAATTATAAAGGCAATATAATGTAGAACACCTAGCAAACAGGTGTAAGAATAAATTCTAGAGAACTGGATTTTACTGATAAGCCTTTAGCGTCTCTCAAGTCCACTTCCAGTTCCCTTAAAGGAATGTTATAAGGAGGTGCTGAAAGATATTTTGTTGTCTAAAGAAAACCCCTGGAGAACACACAGGTTACAATCCTATCTTTTATCCTGCGAATGGCCTCCTCAGGAATACAGCCTTAGAGTAATCACCACCACTCCAGCGAAGAATCACTATGGAAAACAGCAGAGCTGTTTTCTCTAGATACCAGAAATAGAATTAGCTTGTGATCACTAGAAAGCTCACAAAAGCTTCTCTTGGTAGCACATGGAAAGACAGACTAGGGGTGGGGCTTACTATCCGTGAAATGTTAACTTTGAAAATGTCATTGCTGGTGACTAGAACAGCTTCATCAATTTCTCATAATGACAACTACCGACATTTGTCTATTCCATAGTATCACTGGCATACAAAACAGGTTCTGGCTTCTGAATCTGCCCCAATTACATTTCACAGCTTTATCTGGAAAACATCTGTTGGTTCCACAAAAACTTAAACATAGAATTACTAGATGTATCCTAGTGCTTACTTAGAGAAATTGAAAATAGGTACTGAAATCTGTGTACACAGATGTTCACAGTAGTGCTATTCACAATGGCCAAAGGTGAAAACTGCTGAAATATACATCAATGGATCAATAAGCAAATTGTAAAAAAAATATAGTGGAATATTAAATAGCCATGAAAAGGAATAAAATAACACATGCTACAACATGGATGAACTTTAAAAACTTTATGCTAAGTGAAAAAGCCACACAGAAAATGTCACATAGGATTCCACTTCTATGAAATATGCAGAATAGGTAAATCCACAGCATCTATGTGGGTTTGCCAGTGGCTGGGGAGACAGACGAATGGGAGCTAACTTCTTAACGGGTATAGGGTTTTATTCTGGAGGGATGAAAATGTTTTGAAATTAGATGAGGGGTGGGAGTTGTATAATATTGTGAATAGTACAAAATGCCACAGAACTATTCACTTTAAAATGGTTAATTTTGTTACATGATTTCACTTAAATTTTTAAAAAAGCTTTACTTGCCTTTAATTTAGGCACTAGATTCAGACATTTATAAATACCTTATTTTTCATGAGGTAATTTTTCATTTTAAAGCAACATAAAATCTTTTTATGATATTTTAATTCAAAACATACCCTACCCATGGCTCATATGCTGCTTCCCTTAATGAAAATGCAGTTTCTAATTTCACTTAAAGCACAAAAAATTCTTGGGCTGTTACCTATCTTGTTAAGGCCCATTTAATCCCAACCACAGATAATGCAAGCTATACTTATTTCCAATTACAAGGACACAAAAATTTAAGCAAAAAAATTCATTGCCATTTTAAAATGTAACTCCCATCTCCCTCTTCCCACAAGTTCTAGAGGCTGAGATGCTAAGAAACCATGTTAGTTTTCAGAGTAAGAGACTACAGAATTGATTTGCTTAATATTTTAGGAAACTAATATTAGATGAGGTTACTGGATCAATTATAAGAAATTCAAAAGAAATAGTTCAAAGCCACAGCAACACTTTTACTCTGTGTATAATTTAACTCTTAGAATAAAAATTAGGTAATGACATCAGCATCATGTTGGAGTGAGGAAACCTCTTGGCCTCTCTCCTTGAAGATGCAAGTGGGACAACTATAATGCATTCAAGGATTCCCTGCTCAACACAACAACCACATATGAGAGAGCTGTGTATTGAAGCAAGCAGGGGAGTCAGGAAAGGGGAAGGTCAGAGGAGAGCTGCAGAAGGAGTCTGAAGCTCTCTGCACCTCAGGGAATTCAGTAGTAGTGGAGGGCTGGGTTGCAACCTCCAGTCAGCAGGCCAGAGTAGTCAGTGCACACTGAGGCTGAGCCCAGGGACAGAAGTGAAGAAGCAGTGTAAAGGGTGGTGGCTGCAGTTCAAGCAGACACAATCACCAGGGAAAAAAATACAAAGCCACATGTGTGTGATTCTGCCCCATATCATCTATCATATCAATAAATGCCCAAACATTTGACAAGACACAATATCAATTTATGATTAAAACACACATGGGTATAGAAGGGAAGTACCTCAACATAATACAGGCCACATATGACAAACTCTCGGCTAATATACTCAATGATGAAAAACTAAGAGCTCTTAAGCTAGGATCAGGAATAAGACAAGGCTTCCCAATCTCACCATTGTTATTCAACATAGTACTGGAAGGCTGAGCAAGCAGAATCAGGCAAGAGAAAAAAATAATGGCATCCAAATTGGGAAGTAAAATTGTCACATTTTTCAGATGACATGATTCTATACATAGAAAACTCTAAAGATTTCACCACAAAATTATTAGAAACAATAAATAGGACTTCTGCTCAAGATGGCAGCATAGGCAGACATGGCTGGCCTCTTTGCACAACCACATCAAAATTACAACTAAAATATAGAACCACCATCACTCAGAACTGACAGAAATCAAGTTGAATGGAAGTCTGACAACTACAGAGTTAAAGAAACCACATCCATCCAGACTGGTAAGAGGGGCGCAGACCTGGAATGGGCTGGTCCTACAATAATGTATGGTGGATAAAAATTTGGGAGGGATATCGTGGGGGCAAGGAGTCCCAGCCCCATACCAGGCACTCACCCAACCCAGGGTTCCAGTGCTAGGAAGATAAGTCCCCACAACTTCTGGTTGCAAATACAGCAGGGAATGAGTCAGTGGAAGAAACTTCTGGAGCCCTAAGCAGTTGTTCTTAAAGAACTCACACAAGGTTAACCTTTTCAGACTCACTCCTTCTGAGTTCCAGCACTGGGGTAGCAACTTGAAAGGCTCCAGTAGCATACAGGGAGGAACTGAAGTGTCTGACATCAAGGCAAGCAGAGGCCATTGTCCCTTTTCTAAACACTCCCCCCACAGAGCTGGTAAGCTGTTGCCATATCTGAGACTCCATCAACCTAGCTAACACTGTTTGACCTGCCTTGGAGATTCCCAGAGACTCTGCCCCACCCAAATTGCTTTTCCATATGAATGGCTGGTCTTGGCTCATAACGCACAACTTCCTAAATCCTCTCAAACAAGCAACAGCTGGCCTCAGGGAGCGCCCCAGCCTGCATGTCACTAGCAGCAGCCAGCCCAGATTCACAGCTTGGCTTCACCTGGGAATCTCCAAGTCCAGCACAAGTAGCAGCCATCTCAGATTGCTGTATAGCTCAGGCAGGGTGGCCCCAGGCAAAATATAGGTGGGGGCTGACGTTGGCCTATACTATCCAAGAAGCCCCAGGGCCAATACACCCAGTGGACAGTTACAGACCACATCAGAGTGCCACTGCTCTGACCCTACACAGCTGATTCTCCACAGAGGGTGGAGGTTGGTGGTAAGTATTCACAGCCAATCTTTGCAGCTAACTGGCCTCAGTAAATCCCTCCCACTGATCCACCAACAGCAATAAAGGCTCAACTACAATAGGAGGGTGTACTCAGCCCACACAAAGGGCACAGGGGGACGCTGTGCCACTGGACCCTACAGGATACCTGCTACATTAGGCCATAGTACCAAGACATGGAGTCAAAGCAGCTCTACCTAATACATAGAAACAAACACAGGGAGGCTGCCAAAAAGAGGAGACAAAGAAAAATGACCCAAATGAAAGAACAGATCAAAACTCCAGAAAGAGCTAAATGAAATGCAGATAAGCAATACATCCAATGCAGAATTCAAAACACTGGTTATCAGGATGCTCCAGGAACTTAGTGGGGACCTCAACAGCATAAAAAAGATCCAGTCAGAAGAGAAGTATACACTAATTGAAATAAACAATTTACAGGGATACAACGGTAGAGTGGATGAAATCAAGAATGAAATCAATGATTTGGAACATAAGGAAGCAAAAAACAACCAATCAGAACAAGAAAATAGAAGAATCCCCAAATTCAAGGATAATGTAAGCAGCCCCTGGGACAACTTCAAATAATCCAACATTCACATCATAGGGGTGCCAGATGGAGAAGAGAAAGAGCAAGGAATTGGAAACCTATTTGAAAAAATAATGAAAGAAAACTTCCCTAATTTGGTGAATAGACATGTATGTCTAGGAACCACAGAGTCCCAAACAAGATGGATGCATCTCTTTGGATGATCCCACTCCAAGACACATTATAATTAAAATGCCAAAGGTTAAAGATAAGGAGAGAATCTTAAAAGCAGCAAGAAAAAAAAGTTAATTACATACAGGGGTATTCCAATAAGACTGTCAGTGGATTTCTCAAAAGAAACTCTGCAGGCTAGAAGGGATTGGCAAGAAATATTCAAAGTCACGAAAAGCAGGGTCCTACAGCCAGGATTGCTCTACCCAGCAAAGATATCATTTAGAATTGAAGGGTTAGCCCAACAAGAAAAAAATAAAGGAATTCATCATCACCAAGCTATTATTATATGAAATGTTAAAGGGATTTAAGAAAAAGAACAAACTATAAACAATAAAATGGTGATAAATACATACTTTTCAACAATTGAATCTAAAAAACTAAGCAAACAAAAACAGAGACAGAATCAAGGATACAGAGGGTGTTTTGAGATGGCTGCCAGATGTGAAAGGGGTGTGAGGGAATGGGTGAAGAGGTGAGGGGATTAAGAATTACTAATAGGTAGTCCATAGAATAGCCATGGGGATGTAAAGTACAGTATAGGAAAGGGAGTAACCAAAGAACATACACATGACCCACAGACATGAACAATGGTGGGGGGGATTGCATGAGGGAGTGAGGTTGCTGGGTGGAGGGATGCACAGGGGGAAAAATCAGGACAACTGTAATAGCATCAATAAAATATAATTTAAAAAGAAACAGACAAATGAGTAAAGAATACAAAATCAATGTACAAAAATTCATTGTGTTCCTATATACTAACAATGAAATATCAGAAAAAGAAATGAAGAAAACAATCCTGATTGCAATGAAAAGGATAAAATACAAAGAAATAAACTTAGCAAAGGAAGTGAAGGACTTATACATTGAACACTATATGACACTGTTGATAGAAACTGAAGAAAATATACAAAAATGGAAAGGTAT